>JANIWN010000025.1:109955-153403 GCA_030555635.1 Sugiyamaella neomexicana | reverse complement strand
TGGCTTTCCAAGTTGGCTGATAAGCCCTGCATTCCGGAGATATCGCCAGAAATAAGAGAAGGTGCAACAGATCCGACAACGCCGGAGGTGAAAGTACCATACTTTGAGACAAGAGCATCGAGAACACTGACAATGGGATCGGTGGCAGCATCCAAAGCAGCGGCGACAGCTTCGCTGTCACACACCGAGACTGGAGAACTGAGCGCACTGGCAGCAGCGGTAGCCGAACTCAAAACACTCTGGAGAGTGGCAGCACCATTCTGAATTCCGAGAGCACCATTAATATCATTGCTGTTCGAAAACGCCTCAACTTGGGCGTTTACGGATGAAGCCAAAGATGAAATAGAACTGACCTCGCTAACCAATGCTTGGGCGGAAGCTCCCACGGTGCAAGTCTGATCAATGGCTGACGAAGCAGCACTAGAGACGGCAGGACTGGACGAGGCAGGTGAGGTAGAAACAGCGGATGAAGCAGTACTGGGGGCAGCGGATGAAGCAGTACTGGAGGCAGCAGCCGATGAAACGGTACTGGAGGCAGCAGCCGATGAAGCAGCACTGGAAGCAGCAGCCGATGAAGCAGCACTGGAAGCAGCAGCTGATGAAGCAGTACTGGAAGCAGCAACTGATGACGAAGCTTCACTGGAAGAGGCAACACTAGAAGAGGCAGATGAAACAGCAGCTGATGAAGCAGTACTGGAAGCAGCAGTACTGGAAGCAGCAACCGATGAAGGAGCAGCCGATGAAACAGCCGATGAAGCAGTACTCGAGGCTGCAACTGATGACGAAGCTTCACTGGAAGAGGCGACACTAGAAGAGGCAGATGAACTAGGGACTGAGGACGAACAGCCAGTCTGAGAAGGCTTACTTGGACTAGGACTGAGCGTGACGCTGTATTGGCTAGCAGCGGCATCAAAGGCAGAATCAATCTTGCTAAAGTCCGAGATAACGTCAGGAATCACCGAACAGTCGAACTTCTCATATGCCTGGCTTTCCAAGTTGGCTGATAAGCCCTGCATTCCGGAGATATCGCCAGAAATAAGAGAAGGGGCAACAGATCCAACAATGCCCGAGGTGAAAGTACCATATTTCGAGACAAGGGCATCGAGTACGCTGACAATGGGATCGGTGGCAGCGTCCAAAGCAGCGGCGACAGCTTCGCTGTCACACACCGAGACTGGAGAACTGAGCGCACTGGCAGCAGCGGTAGCCGAACTCAAAACACTCTGGAGAGTGGCAGCACCATTCTGAATTCCGAGAGCACCATTAATGTCATTGCTGTTCGAAAACGCCTCAACTTGGGCATTTACGGATGAAGCCAAAGATGAAATAGAGCTGACCTCGCTAACCAATGCTTGGGCAGAAGCGCCGACTGTGCATGTTCCATCATTGATCGATGCCGGAGCACTGGACACAGTAGGACTGGAAGCAGCTGATGAGGGAGCACTAGAGACTGCGGGACTGGAGGCAGCGGATGAAGCAGCGCTGGAAACGGCGGATGAAGCAGTACTAGAAGCGGCAGAAGAAGCAGCGCTAGAGGCAGCCGACGAAGGAGCACTGGAAGCCGCTGCTGAAGAAGCAGTCGAGGAACCAGCTTTACTAGAAGTGGATTCAGCGGCAGACGATGTGGCGACCGAGGATGTAGTGGGCGTAGTAGACGTTGTAGACGTTGTAGAGGTCGTCGAGGTCGTCGAGGTCGTCGAAGTAGTAGACGTGGTAGACGTGGTAGGCGTGGTAGACGTGGTAGACGTAGTAGACGTGGTAGAAGTGGTAGACGTGGTAGAAGTGGTAGACGTAGTAGACGTCGAGCAGGCTGTCTGGGCAGGCTTGCTTGGACTAGGAGAAAGCGAAACAGTATACTTGTTGGCAGCAGAAACAAAAGCAGCATCAATCTTACTAAAGTCGGAAATGACATCAGAAATGACAGAACAATCGAACTTGCTATACGCTTGGCTTTCCAAGTTTACAGCTAGAGCCTGCATACCCGAGATATCTCCAGAAACAAGAGATGGTGCTACAGACCCAACTATGCCCGAAGTGAAAATACTGTATTTTGAAACCAGTGCATCGAGAACGCTGACAATGGGTCCACTGGCAGCATCCAAAGCAGCGGCAACTGCTTCACTGTCACACGCCGAGACTGGAGAACTGAGCGCACTGGCAGCAGCAGTGGCCGAACTCAAAACACTTTGCAGAGTGGCGGCACCATTTTGGATGCTAAGAGCACCATTAATATCATTACTGTTGGAAAAAGCCTGAACTTTGGCATTTACCGATGAAGCCAATGATGAGATGGAACTAACATCACTAACAAGTGCTTTGGCTGAAGCACCTACTGCACATGCTTGACCATTGACAGGATTGGTCAAGGCAATGGCAACTACTATGGGCGCACCGACGGCCCGGAGAAAGCTGACCATATCCGAGATATTGTTCAAAAAAAAAACGAATGAACTTTCAAACTATCTAAAATTCGTGTCTTGATATAGATCTTAGGGACGGTTCTGTTTTTTTTTCACCCCTACTCTATATATATTTTGGGAAACCATCAACACCCCAGGTCATAGCAGGCGGCTCCACAAAAAACAAAAAGAGGGGAGAGGTGACGAATTCCAGGGCCTCAGGCGACATAGGCCATTAACATGCCCCGCTTTTTTTTTTCCAACATTTGTCTTTATTGGATGTGAAGGATGAGATCAATTAGATCCTCGGTCGAAGATCGACGTCGAAATTGGCATCATCAGCTAGCATCATGCGGGAGGCAGCTTCTCCGATCAACGTCGTATAACTTAAAATCGTCTGCTCCTGCATATTCTGTTCTTTATACATTCACTTGCAGCAAGATTTACTGCCAATTGGGACAGTCATGTATGGTAGTGATGCACAACACTAATTAAGGGACGGTTTTATAGACCGCGGCGTTTATCCATTTGCGGGGTGAATATGCCTTTGGCCAAAAACGATGTCTAACTTTGTATGATATTTGTCACGAATTGCAGTTAAATTCTTACCAAATGTCTTGAATCGACGCGTTCTGTTTAAGTTTTTTGTTTTTGATTATATGGCGCCCTGTTTTGACGATGGGGTCTGTCTCGATACGGTGGACTGCTGAAGACGCATATTTACTTATACGTCCTATTACAAGCGACAGGGCGACAGGACCCTGTGAAACCTAACCCTGGAGCCGCCAGCCGACTGAAAAAAATATACAAAGTGGAGTAGTAGTAGTAGTGGTGGTAGTAGTAGTAGTAGTAGTAGTAGTAGTAGTAGTTGTTCACGATCTTTCGGTAGTCGACAATTGCTACGTTACATCAACAAATCAGTCTCAGCATACAGCGCCGCCCAACACATACGCCCTTTTGGAGTGGTCAAATAGTAATTCAAAAACAAAAAAAAAATTATACAATGTACTCGGTTGCCATTCGTAGCGGTATAATCATCATTTTGATGATCCGATCTTACCGTCGAAAGTCATTGACTAGGTCGGGGATAATTGCCGCTGTTGTCACAGGAGTCATCCACAGCATCACAGACTCTTCCATCAACCTTGCATTACTGGTTGCCTTTTTTATAAGCGGAACGGTATTCACGAAATTAAAATCCGATGTCAAACACACCCTGACGGTGCATACTAATAGTGGGAAGCCACTCAGTTCAGCCACGTCGGAAGAAATTCATGAAACAAGAAATCACGTTCAGGTATTAGCCAACTCAATTGTAGCCTCGGTGCTGATTCTTGCCCAGCTTGTTTGCTCAAGAGAAGATTCACGCGTTCCACAGCTAGAGCAATTACTCCAACTTGGCATCATTGCTCAGTATGCTGCTGTCACCTCCGACACGTGGTCTTCCGAGCTTGGCATTCTTTCACCATCACCAACATATCTCATTACTACTCTCAAACCTTGTCCAAAGGGTACCAATGGCGGTGTTTCTAGTCTGGGTCTCGCAGTAGCTTGGCTCGGAGGCCTGTATATTGGTGCTATCGCCTCTGTTCTATCTCCTGTTCCTTTGCTCACCACCTGGACTATCTACTCTCGCATACAATTCATCGCCATCATTGGCCTTGTGGGTCTTTTTGGCAGCATTGTCGACTCTCTTTTAGGAGCTCTTGTACAAAGGTCTCTTGTAAACCGTCAGGGAAAGATAATTGAAGCGGAAGGTGGCTATCGAGTTGACGAGACTTCTTTTGCGCCTGCCGACAAAGTCAAAACATACTCGGGCCTCGATATCCTCTCAAACAACCAGGTCAACTTTGTGATGGCTATCTCCACCACTGTTATTACTATGCTGGTGTGGTGGGTAGTTGGTTTGTAGACTGGGGGGATTTCGCCTCCGGCGGCCGGGCGCTGCCCGGACCCGTTGTGCTCGCTGCGCGAGCGGTTTGGAGGTTAGAGAAAGTTATTTATTTACTTGTCTGTAGGAGCCTGATATATTAACTACCACGATACGTGGAGTACGAATAATTACTGAGTAATAATGGAATATGATAATGTCCATCTGCAGGATCATCGACTGTGAAGACAATCTCTACAAATGGGAAGAATGCGTTCTTGGTAGACCCACTATGAAGAGTACTGACTGTCAGATATGACAGTGTGTCGAATCGGATCTTGTAACATCCGCCCGCAACACGGCCAGAAGAGGCAGTGATCTCACTCAAGGATGTCTTCCATTTCGTGACTCGGCCATCACCATCTGTCACTGCCGTAGAAACTGACTTGAAATCAACCGCTCCTGCTTCCCACTTGAACAGTTGACAAGGAATGCCTTCAGCTGGTCGCCCTTTGACTGTGTCCAAAACATGGCATGTAATTGGATCCCGAGACACCGACATTGAAATCAACTGATTGACAAATTGCTCTGAGAGTTTCGTTTTGGAGAACCTGAGTGTGCTTCTTAAACAATCGCTAGTTTACTGGTACAGTTTTTTATATCTTGTGTAGATCCTAGTAGATCCTCTTATCTCTCTCTATTCCCGCGGCAGTCAGAGAGATACTTGTCTCTGTGAGCCAATGCGGCTGGCAGAGCCAATAGCACCAGCATTATTGCTGGCTCGGCGCTTTGCCATGGGTTGGTTTTCAACAAATGGATTATACTATGAATTGACTGTCTGTTTCAATAAGTGGGTGTGGGTTTTTAAGGAAGAAGACAAACGACGTAATTGTCAGATGTATATTCAATAAAAGCCAGGGACCCACCTCCTCTTCAGCACGTGACTTACCCCTGAATTATCCGGTTATGGCAATCCAAGATAGTACATACAGATATTGAACATCACATACAACTGGTATATAACTTGTATACAACTGGTAAATGACTGGTATATAACTCGTATATTAATGGTATATAAACAACTATAAGACATGATTTCAGAAAAAAACTAGATCCAAGCTGTATCTGGCCTGTGAACTTTTCAGAAGCAGACTTTTGACAGCACAACAATATGGCTGGCCCCAATCGCTTTACAATTCTATCCAAACAGTTAGCTGATCCTTACTTCAAGATCGAGAGGTATGTAGCCATCAGTAGAGACGCACGAACCTCACGTTAAGGTTCGCTCAAAGACATCGCATGTGTAATAATAATAATAATAAACTTATGCGCGGCTACCATGAGGATGATAATAATATATACTGCAGGGCGAACCCCTGTTTTGATCTTCATACCTGAAACATGTACCAGGTTTAATCATAAACAGCAGCGCGAGGGGGAAAAAAGGCACATTTTTCATTCTGCAATAATAGCCAGACGGTAATCATTGCTCTGTCGATTGATCTGTCTATTGATCTGTCTGTTAGAGCAGTTTGTGGAACGTGAGTAGAAATGAAACGATACGAACGACACGAACGACACGAACGACACGCGAATCAAGCCAATAACCATCATCACATGTGTGAAAGGTATCTAACGTTATATAGATGACGGCTTCGAGAGCTTCTTTGCGGCTAAGTTTCGATAATAGAGCAGCGACTCCGAGGTCTCCTTCGCGACTATCGGTTCGAGATGGTGGTAGCAGCCGCCATCAAAGAACTTTGAGCACAGATTCGTTGTCCGGTAACGGTAGTGGAAGACAGACAAAAAATGGCGTTGGCACAGTGTCAGTCAATGTGGCAGTTCGTGTTAGGCCACCACTGGATTTATCTACAGATGCTGAGTCGCAGAATGTGTCTTCAAAGTCCAAAAGCTCAGCAACGATTATTGACTCAATTGGTCCTACAAGTATCTCGATTATCAGCAATATTTTTGGCGGTACCCAGAATAATAGCACTCTAAGTGGTAGCAAGAAATTCGTGTTTGATAGGGTATTTAACGACAAAATTGAACAACTGGGAATCTTCAATCATATAAACGAATCTATTCCTGGTTTAATCAAGGGATATAATGTATCAATTATGGCCTACGGCCAATCTGGATCCGGTAAAAGCTATACCATGGGTACAGCAGATGGCCAGAGTGATGAAAAGACAATGGGCATAATTAGCCGGGCTTCAAGAGCGCTATTTGATCAACTCGAAAGTGATGGTAGTAGTAGTAGTAGTTCATGGGCAGTTACCGTCACATACCTTGAAATCTATAATGAACAGTTTCGAGATCTTTTGAATACTGGCTCAACAGCATCCAATATCTCTATCCGTGAAGAAGTTAAAGGCAATATTAATGTTCATGGGCTTCGGGAAGTTGTGGTTGAAAATGTCGGTCAGCTCCTTGAAAAGCTTAATCAAGGTACCTCGCTCAGGCAAACAAATTCTACTGCAATCAACTCTCAGTCTTCCCGGTCGCATGCTATTTTTACTATCCGTTTAACACAACATCAAATGAACTCAGAAACTGGCATTACCACAACAATTATCAGTAAGATGAATTTCGTTGATTTGGCTGGAAGCGAGCGACTGAAAAACACTAAAGTTACTGACGGTAGAATCAAGGAAGGAATTTCCATTAATTCAGGTTTGACCAGTTTGGGCAAAGTCATCTCGCAACTGTCGTTAAAGCCTGGCGAACATATCTCATATCGAGACTCCAAGCTGACAAGAGTGTTACAGGACTCTTTGGGTGGTAAAGCTCTGACCTACTTGATTGCTTGTATCACTACAGAAAGCCTCTATTTAAATGAGACAATTAGTACTCTGACATATGCCCAACGAGCAAGGTCTATTCAGTCGAGTCCAGAAATCCACCATACCCAAACTAAAGAAGATATAGTTTCAACTATTGAGCATCTCCAAAGAGAGGTCAGTTATTGGAAAAATAAGGCGGAATCTGCTAGTTCTACTGAAAGTTGTCCATCCCCAGTCTCCAGATCTCCACTGACTACTGGAGGTAGCGACAGCGTGTTTGACGACACATGTGCTGAAACAACGTCTTTCAAAACTCCATCAACACCGAATGCGTCTACTCCACTACTACCCTCAACAAGTACTCCATCTTCTATTCCCAAATATACTCCTAGGTCATTTGCCATGGATACGGTTATCTCTTCTCCCTCGCTACCTTCAGGTAATGTGCAAATGGATCACAAGGAAAGATTGTTACGTTCAGAGGCATTCCAGCAGAGCGTCAACATTGTCATTGAAGACTATGAAAAGACCATTTCCTCTCTACAACAATCATTATCAGAAACGCGCACAAACAACGATCAACTCATCTTAGAAAAAGAGCAAGACTCGGAAACCAATGAAAACCTGAATAGATACATTTCTATTCTAGAACAGAAGTATGAAACCCAGTCCAAGTTATTAGAGGAATATCAACTAAAACTAACACAGCCATCATCTACGGAGCTAGTTAAAATGCTTCAAAGAGAAATCAGCGACCTCCGCGCCGAGCTGGAAAATTATCGAAAAGAACGAAAGAGACATCTTTCTGAATCTCAGTACCTGACCATGCAATATAATAATGCCCGAAACGAAATAACGAAACTAACGAATAAATGCGAACAACTACAACTCGACCATGATGGTGAGTTAGGACTGCTGCCTCAATCAGCCAATACTTCAGCAAGCGATGTATCCACTGTCAGTGCAGACTCAGACGAGCCCCAGACACCTGTTCTACCGATATCACCTACCACCCACACAAATCGCACTAAACGCAACCGTGTTTCTATAGCAGCATTATCTTTTTTCTAACCAGCGAGAGTAGTTCACGACGTACAGCCGCTACCCTCGCTATCAATGTTCTTGTTGCTGTCGTCGCAATCCTCATTTTTCGAATTGCTTATATAGCTGATGTGCCAACCTCCGTGAACAACAATAGAGTCTAGCTTTCACGTTACAAGATTTTATGAGTGATGAGTAGGCTCCGCTTAGACCCACACTCATTATCCAATGTGGACCCGCGCCCCAAGCCGTCACAGTCCTCACATGCCTCTGGCAAGTGGGCCTCTTCGCTTAATCCAGGCTTTCGGGAGAGAGAGTGTGAACGCCCATATTTAACTAGGACCTATTCTACTTAAGCAAGCGAGCCAAGGCGATGTGCATACTTGACAGGGGATTATGATGCACTGCTGCTGGGTGAGATCAATCAGAGGATCCATCATAAACCAAACAGCCGATACGAAAGGCAAGATTCATCCCCTCGTGCTTCTACAAATAATTCTATGAAAATGTTTTTCTCTTCAACGCCCGTTCTTCAACGCCCGTTCTTCAACGCCCCTTCCCCAATCCAACCTCATGTCTCGCCGAGAGCCGGTTAGTCTGGCTTGGAATTCAACTTTCATGTGGGCCTTATCAGGCAGATGGGCGGGCTGTACCCTGCCCTTTCCTGTCCTGCCTACCGGCTTAGTCCTCTTTATGCTGCTGCTGCTCGATTCCTCCCAACCCCCGTGCCGACTAAAATACTCTGCTATGGCTTATCTGAGCAACTTGTTCCCTAATTTGGGCCTGCACTTGTGACAGCCAGCCAGGCGTAAACCCGCAGTTGGGTGGGTTCTCGAGGCCAGCTTTTATTATTTCACTCCAAAGGTGTACTCTTGTATTAGAAAACGGCCGTAGGCTCCAGATTGATCCGGTAGCGTTTCTAGTATTTCTTTCATCTTGTTAAACTCTTGCGGTTTATTAAAAGCTTTACTTTTATATTGGATATATACAACAAGGTCGGAAACTCAAAATAAAAGGGCTCGTTACCTCGGATAGTTAGGGCCCGTGACCTGGTCTTAATACACTGTACGTTGCGTGATAATACGGATTGACAATACTGAAAGAATCAGAATCTCAGAATCGCAGAATCTTCATACGTTTTTACGATACCAGTCGTATAGATAGTGGGTCTTTTTGGCTTTTAAGGATTACTTGAATACTGATTGTGTCTACTGTTCTGGTTCTGCGTGTCGGATTCAAGGCTATCACAATTATATTACAAAGGTAATAGCAGTAGTGTGGTAGTCCGTTAAGCCAAATAGGCGTCTTTTTTTGTGAGGTTTGGTAGTTATCTAGTTTGGTGGCTATCTAGTGTTTGCCCTGAAACATAATAATATTTCCGGTGTTACCGTTGGAGTAGAAGGACATCTCATATTTATCACTTGACTTTAACAAACATCATGTTGAGAGCCCTTGGACTAAGGTCCTCGCCTAGCTCGGCCGATGTTAGTAGTACGGAAGAAAATGGTAGTCCAAATTCAGAGGCTTTTAATCAGAAACTCCAGGTTCTGGAAAACGCCATTTCGTTAGAGTATGGCCTTAAAGCAATGGATCTGGTTATGGACGATAGACCAGGTGATGCAGAGGCTATTCTCAAAAAAGGAAATACAACTTATTATAAGCTGGCTTGGGGTGTTCTTCATTTTATTGAAGCTACTCTTGGTTTTGAGCCCGAGGCCATCAAACAGGCCGTCGATTCGTTACATGAAGCTGAACAAGCTTCCACGAAAGAACGTCAAAAAGCACAGAAACTTGGATCCAAGAGCTCGTCATTTCCGCCCGGTGCAGAATATGCTCTTACTCTTGCTGAATCGAACTTGATGGGCGCTATTGCGATGTTTCTATCTGAAAGTGTTTTTGATGCTGCAAAGGCGTTTCTAAGACTAAGAAGAGCATACCAGATTCTCGATGAATTACATAGTCAGATTCATGGTAATACTGCTTATCAACAACCACCACAACAACATTATAACAACATCCTTAGTGCTGCATTATCTCATGTGTCTAACAAACTTGAAGGTACCAGTTATATTCCTAGTCCTCCTATTGATAACAGTTCATTTTCTCCCGAACAGTCTCGGATTTGGTCCGAGAGGTTCAAAAAGTTTGAGCTTGCACGTACCGACCGACTGTCTAAAGAATCCGGTTCATCCAACCATTCATCTGTTACTCTTATTAAGAAAGAAGAAACAAATGGTGATGACAATAGTGACCCCGAAACTCCCAATACTACTGTAGTTGGCAATAATATCGATGCGACTGACGAGTTCATCATCTCGGGTGTTAATAGTATGTTTGGCCTATTGCAATTGATTCTGTCTATAATTCCGCCCACTCTCGGAAGAGTCATGTCTCTTGTGGGCTTTAAAGGAAATAGAGAAAACGGTCTTCGTATGTTGTGGAAAGCATCTGAATATTCCAATATTCATGGGGCCATTGCTTTGTTAGCATTGTTACAGTTTTATGATGGTCCAACTCAGTTTGTTGATATTCAAAAAACTCCTGAATCACAATCGCAGCCACCTGCTTCTTCCTCCATCACTTCGCATACGTCTACTTTAACTGCTTCTCCTAGCTCTTCTTCATTTAGTGCTGCCGCCACCGCTGGGTCGAATGGCCTTGCCGAAGAAGATCTGGCCAAAATTAAAGTGCACCTTGAGTCAGCTCTTAAGAGAGCTCGAAAGTTTTATTCCCGTGGGGCACTTTGGCAGCTTCAGGAAGGCCGCATGGTTGCTCATACTGACCTGGTTCAAGCAGTGAGAATCATGGATGATACATCCAACGGTCCTATCCAGATGATCCAAGTTGAGGGTCTGATGCTTTTCGACAAGACTATCATGACATGTATACTCCATGAGTTTGAAAGATCGGCCGAGGCGTTTATTCGTCTTATTGACCTCAATACTTGGTCACATGCGTTTTACATGTACTTAGCGGGTGCCTGTTATATCGAGCTATATCGAGATTATGCTTTAAACAAAAACGATTCCATCAAAGCAGCTCACTATAAACAAAAGGCCATTGAATGTCTTGAAAAGGCTCCTGGTATGTTGGGCAAGCGGAAATTCATGACAAAGGCTATGCCTTTTGACGTTTTTGTATTGCGCAAGATTAATCACTGGAAATCCATTGCGTCTGCTAAGCATATTGATATAGTTGATGCCATTGCCACTTCACCGATTCATGAAGTCTTGTATTTTTATAATGGCTACAATCGTATGCCAAAGGAAAATCTAGAGCAATCTTTGTCGACTTTGGGCTACTCTGGGGCGTCTGGGTCTCCATTTGCCGCCGCATCTTCGCCTGCTCCTCTTGAGGAATCAGATTCCGATTCTATATCACGATATCTCTTAACTTCGGTTACTTTGCGAGCTCTTGGTCGTGTTGATGAAGGAGCCCACTTGCTACAATCTCAAATCATGCCTGTTGTCTGTACTCCTATCGCTGGAAGAGGCTTAAGCGCCAATGGTGTGCCCAACAAATTACAGTATCACAAGCATCTTTCTGAGCCTTGGTCTGGCCCAAGTGCTATTTATGAGCGAGCCATTTTTGAATGGCAATTACATGGACCCTTAAAAGCTGGCGCAACTCGCGATTACCTTGAGTTGGCTGCCAATTGGGACGAGGATTATGAGCTGAGTACCCGAGTGGCAATGAAAATTAAAAGTGCGAAAGACAGATTAGATTCATACAACTTATAGCATATATATTGATTTATATAAATTAAAAAAAAAAATAGAGAGTATTTCATTTCATATCTCTCAAATATGTTGTGCGCATTTATCTGAATGCATAGCGTTTGTTGTACGGCTATTTTTCAGATATAAGCTGGTATGGAAGGAGATGTGAACTTTATAGGCTTCACCAAGTCCGAATCTATGGAGGATAGATATGGCACTAGCTATCAAGGTAAGTACATGTTCGAGGAATCAACAGGGCCATTTTTCATTAATCCAATGATGTAAAATATTGTATCAATATATTGCAGAACGGGATGTGACAATCCACATATGTGCATCAGTCTAATCTTCTCACTGAGGATGAAAAAGTTGCCCTTCATTGCATGTTGATGAGAAGCCCATTTTCAAAATATACTAACAGACATTTTAGTGGTTGCATTGTGGCACATACGGCCGACCCACTGTGTATGGACACTTTCAACATGGGATATCTCTTGTAAAAAGGTATTCTCGAAAGAGTCAGATTAAACAGTTGTCAGAGTCTGAAATCAGGTCCAGTTTCGTGGAACGTAACAAACAATTAAAGAGAGGCCAGACAGATGCTGAGGCCAATGGTAGACTTTATCCTATTCTACAGAATGTGCGAGAACCTAATGCTGTCCAACATCTACGAATCCCCAAAGTGAGATCACAGTGGGATACCCAGTCCACTGTTCATTGTGATCTGCCTCAAACTCCTCTTGTCCAGATCAGCGGAAGAATCAGGAGAATCCGACGATCAGGGAAAAAGCTTATTTTCATCGACTTGATTCAAGACTTTAGTCATGTCCAGCTGGTGCTCAATTGTAGAAAAATTGCTGAGTATACAGACAATGTTGATGGATTCACAGATGCTCATGATCTATTACGGCGAGGTGATATTATCACTGCTGTTGGTCACCCATGGAGGACCGAGAGAGGAGAATTCTCTATTCTGGCTTCTCAACCGGCTTTGTTACTAGCACCGTGTTTACACCCTTTACCGACAACCGAACTGAATGATACCACTCGTCTCCATAACCGTGTGGTTGATCTGGCTGTCAATAATACGTCTCGAGATATTATACTCGCGAGAAGTACTATTGTGTCAACTGTTCGCCGATTTTTCGAAGATCGGCATTTTGTCGAGGTTCAGACTCCTATTCTATCTAGTCATTCTGGAGGCGCAACTGCGGAACCGTTTGTGACTAAATCAAGTGCATTGACGAAAAGCAGTGATAACAACAATGGTCCTGACTCATCCTTGAATACTTTATCAATGAGAATTGCTCCAGAACTATGGCTAAAGAGACTTGTAATTTCCGGTTTCGACAAGGTGTTTGAAATTGGCCAGTGCTTTAGGAACGAAGGAATCGATGCCTCTCATAATCCTGAATTCACAACCTGTGAGTTCTATCAGTCATATACAACGTTGCAAGAACTTATTTCAATTACCCAAGAATTACTTTATAAAGTGGTGTTAGCAGTCCAAACCAAGCATCCGGATCTTAGCAGCAAAGAAACACTTTCTCAACTAGTTCTTGAATTTAACGAAAGTACAAAGCTACGACAAATAGATTTTATCTCTGAAATCGAGAAGGCGACTGGAAAGCAGCTGCCTGTGCATTTAGACGACCGACAGGAACTACTCGCATACTATGATACTATAGGTGTACCATGTCCAGAATCAACCACTCCATTAACGGCCCCAAAATTACTGGATAATTTGGCGGGGGTATTTCTTGAGCCTCAATGCATTTCACCAACATTTATCATCAACCATCCACAAGTTATGTCGCCCCTAGCAAAGAGTACTACGGTTGAAATTAATGGCATACCTCGCGTAGTCTCTCGTAGATTTGAACTATTCATAAATGGTAGGGAGTACGTGAATGCATACGAAGAAGAGAATAGTCCTTTTATTCAACAGGACAACTTTTCTCGTCAGGCCTATGATAATCTGGCACTGAAAGACTCTGAATCTCCTCTTCCAGACGAGAGTTACATTTCAGCTATGGAATGGGGATTGCCGCCAACTGGGGGATGGGGTATGGGAATAGACCGACTCTGTATGCTTCTGACAGGAGCTGATCGCATAAGTCAAGTGCTGACATTCGGAACCGTCAAGACTGTAAATTATCAGTAAACAAGGGTCCTCCAAGTATGATAATTAGAAGTATCGACTGTATTTTAGATGTCGGGGCTATTGCTCCCTTAGGAGCCGGAGTGCTTTTCAAAACTACTATAATTGTCTGTATATAATAGTATTTACAATAGAACGGCAGCAATAAAGACTGTCATTGCAAGGCCCATGACACATTTAGGGGCAGCAGAGAGACCGGCTTTACCACTGTTCGAGGTAGTAGAGGTAGTAGAAGTAGTAGAGGTCGTAGAGGTAGTAGAGGTAGTAGAGATCGTAGAGATCGTAGAGGTAGTAGCAGAAGTGGAAGCATCAGAACTTGAGGCCTCTGACAAAAAGAGTGCAGTTTCAACTACTCCTGTTGAGGCAGAGTAGACCGTCGATGTAGATGTCGGAGCAGAAGTGCGGCCTGCAGCACTGGCAGATGTAGCACTCAAAGATGAGATCGACGAGCCATCAGAAGCAGTAGAAGCTACTGAACCTTCAGAGACAACAGACGAGAGCTGACCTGATTCAGATAGGACAAAGTCAAAATTATCAGTCAAAGTGACAGGAAAATAAGTAATATCGTCGGGTCCAAGAGTTTGAGAGCCAGCATCCTCGTCAGGCGTACCGGAACAAACAGCAGTCACAGTACCAGATACAGAGCAAGCAGATGATATGGTTAAAGTTCCAGTATCGCCAGTAGTAAACCAAGAGTTGGCGATAGCTGTGGTGAACTCAATGGTAGAAGGGCCATAAGTTATGACCAGTTCGCCAATTAAGCCACAATCAGAAGAATCAGTCCCAGGAGGACAAGCAATTGCCATGACGGTATTCGGAGAAATAGTGGAGACTACTGATCCCACCAAAGGCATAGAGTCGAAACCAGGCAGGAATACAGATACAACATCCTGAGCGCTCACGACTGAAGGCGCTAGAGTGAAAGTGACCGCGAACGCGAACGCGAACGCAGAAATGAAATTTTGCATTTTGGAAACGAGTGACTTGAGTGGAATGGTCTTGACTTGACAAGTCTATGAAACTTTTTTAGGAACCGTTTTTTAAGAGGTTTTGTTGATTTTATATTAAGGTACGTTGATGATAACCCCTATTTCCGTTTCAGGATGCACGGAAATAAGAGAGGATCGACATGTCTTACAGGAGCTTATTTGATAGCTTATACTTGGTTCGGACCCTGCACAGTTTCAATTTATTGATACAACAAGTAATAATTATGAAAGATTTACAAGGTCAGCATCGTCTATACCATCATCGGAATCGATATCCATTGCGTAGTCGTTATGCGGAGCCGGTTTGCTTTCAATCTCCTCGATACGGGTCTTTTCTTTGATTCCATTGAGTTCAAGTTGATGCTTTTGAAGATCTTCAATATCCCACACGCTGATTCCTTTCTGGTCAGCAGGATCGAGCGGTTGGGCCATTGTGCGAAGAAATTTTTTGGCAGCCGCGACAGCCATGTCTGTTGACATATTGACATCAGCATCAAGAATTGCTTCATTGATCCATTTAGGAAGCTGTGTTCGTTTTTTGCCGAATCGACGATCGGCCAGCACCATTATCCCGTAATCCTCTTTTCCTCTTATGACACGTCCAAGACATTGAGCAGCATGTCTCATAGCATCGAAAGAAAGAAAGTCATTTTCTTTAATGCGGTAATTCTCTCGCAGAAACTCGAGACGGGCCTTTAAAATACGTGATTCCGTATATTGAAAGGGAACACCAATCATTAGAACCGTGCGACCATACTGATTATCGAAATCAATACCCTCGCTTACTTTTCCACGAGCTACAGAGAACATGACAGCACCACGTCCGTTTGAACATGCAGTTCGATACGTTTCTAAAGCCAATGCGGTTTCCTGTCCATCGGGAGTCTCCACTAGAATCAGTTTATATTTCCAAACCTCGTCAAGAATACCCATTGTCTGCCACATACTAATAATACTTTCCATGTAAAGATAACTGGGAAAGAACACCACCATGCCATCAGGAGTGAGCTTTGAAAACTCAATGAGAAGGTTGCCATAGTTTCGTACAACACTTGGATCGTTACGGATCTGGAATCGGGTAGATATCGCCACTTGATCAGATCCTTTGGTCACAATAAGAGGCAAAAAAGACCTTCTCGCAAGTGTAATGGTATATGACTGTTGAATCACTGTATCAAAGTTGAGCATTCTAGGATACATATCCAAGGGAGAAATTGTACCACTAGTGATAATGACCGAACTAAACCGATCAAACACTGGCTTCATTGCAATGGACGCGTCTAAACAAGCAAATCTTAAAATCGGATTCGGCACAGTAGCCTGTTCAGTTTCAAATGGTTCTAATATAAGCACAAACCCCTTTTCATAGGTTGATACCAGAGTAGCAAAAGTGACGATTTCCTTCAAGGCAGTAAAATCCTCAATTTCCGTGAGCTCCAAAGTACGTACTAACGAGTTCAACCGTTCAGAGCAAAATCGTAATGGCTTTTTGTCTATAAATGTAAGTTCTTTTAAATGCTTTAAAAATGAATTGGGGGTTTCGGAAATGACATGTAATACTTTCATTCTAGTCTTGAGGTATTCAATGAATCTTTTTAAAAACGCCACGAAATGCTCTGCTCGTCGGATATTTCCTGGCACTGCTTCAGTTAACAAATCATCTGGTAATACTGGGTTCGACATGAACAGATCTTCTTCTCTGGCCACCTCTGCTTCTCGTAATCCTTCCACCAGTTTTTGATATTCGTTTTGTAGCTTTTCAGCATCGTTCACCTTGACATCGTCCACAGCACGTCCTAGTGAGGCAGCTCCATGAGCAGCTCGACGTAGCGAATCTTCGGTTATATCCACACTCAACGATTCAATACACACGTTGTCAATATTATGGGCTTCGTCGAATATAATAATACAGTCTTTGGACAGTTCCTTGGAAACACGCTCGGCGATTTTGGGATCTAATAAATAATGATACGAATAAATGACAATATTACAAAATGACATCATTCGCCGCACCGTAAAATACGGACACGTCTTCCTGCTTTCACAGTATTTCAGCAAGTCTTCAAATGTGTAAACTCCTGGAGGAATCAAATTATGTGGTTCCAGTTCATATAGGTTCTCATGGTACTCACATAATTGAGCTCTAGTATCGCCTGCTTCAATCCGGCTTTTACTGATGCCATTGGTCATGCTACGACATCTCTCGTCCACAATGGCTCCTTTCCTCTCTCTTTTGACACTTGGATGTAGACATAGGTTCTTACGACTCGATAGTCCCAAGCCTCGAAACTCCTCTACCATACCCAACTCCTTGGCTCTATATGCCATCAAGTTCTTTAATTCTTCCAAAGCCTTTTCGATCTCCGTCATAGTACGAGAGCAGTAGATGATTTTACGATGTTCTGGATAATGCATCTGATATGCTACCGTCAGCGATAGCAAACTAATGGTTTTGCCTGTACCCGACGGCATTTCCAAAATACAGTTACCTCCCACATCCAATGTCTTTTTCGTATCGCACATATAAGCATACTGTTCAGGATAGATCTTGGGATATGGAAACAACACTGGCAAATCGTCAATGTAGAACCTTGACAGGCGGGTTAGTGGGTGGTGTGCCTCCGGCAGGCCGGGCGCTGCCCGGACCCGTTGCTCGAGCTACGCTCGAGAAGGGAGGGGGAAACTCACTTCATGTTGGACCCGGTGTGTGTCCCTGTCTCAGGATGGTGACAGTTGGTAGCTAGAGGCAATGGAGATATGGAGATAGATAGATCATGAACCTATGCGGCTGGCTGGATCGTGAGTTTATCAAAACGTGGTTGTTATAGGGATCAGGGGTAAAGGTGTGGCTCTCCAGCTCACAATGGGTTTAAGCAGCGACCACAAAATGTGTCACGAGCGCATCTGTCTCTGAATCTGAGCTACTCGGGTGGGAGGAGCACATCAGCTCGGGTGGGAGCATAGCAGCTCTGGTGGGAGTGTAGCAACTCTGGTGGGAGCATAGACAGCTCCTTGTCCAAGGAGAGCTGTCTACAGCTATCAATGGCTTCAATGGCTTCAATGGCTTCAATGCTTCAATGCTTCAATGCTTCAATGCTTCAATGCTTCAATGCTTCAATGCTTCAATGGCTCTCTCATCAGTTCTATCAGTTCTATCAGCTCTGTTTATTGACGCTGATCTTCTCTACAGCCTCGAGTGAGTTATCGGGTGTCCACCCTGCAGCCCGTGCCGCTCCTTGTGTTTTCTCTGCAGCCCACAGTGTTTTCTCTGCCGGTCCGTATTTAGAACTGGCATCGAAGAATGAGTGTGCGTTGCGTTGCATGGGTGGCAAATGCGAGCCATGTCCCCCCTGCTGCCACGCCAGGGGGTGGCTTGCCGCCTACCTGCCTCCGGCGGCCGGGCTCTGCCCGGACCCGTTGCTCGAGCTGCGCTCGAGTAGCTGAGAGTGTTGGCGGACGGGGAGTGACTCGAGCGCAGCTCGAGCAACGGGTCCGGGCAGCGCCCGGCCGCCGGAGGCACAACCCCCTCTCGCCCACCGAAGATGCACAATGCAGAGAAGCGCCCAGGGGGAAGGGGCGTACGGCAGGACTGAGTCATCGTGCGCAGGGAATGGATGCGGAAGGTACGGCGGAGATTAGGCAGGAGGCATTACCCCTGATGGATGGTGGTGGTGGTGGTGATCTATTGACCTGATAGATTCCGATTACGAGGCGATGGGTCATTGTCGCTCAGATCAGCATGGCAAGACTATGGATGTGTTTGTGTAGCTGTTGGCAGGAATTGAGTTGATTGTATGATCGTATTAATCATATTAGTGGTTCATGTGTTACATTGACATGAGCAGGAGATAGCATCGTTCTAAGCCTGGTGTTAGGTCCGCAGGAGAGACTGTTCTCAGTCCACTTGCTAAATCGACAGGAAACTGAGTGCTCTCCTGCGTGCTCCCGCTAGGCCTGGTGGAATTCCACCGGCCGCCTCGGGCTGTGCTTGCGCGATATCAAGTCTCTCTCTCGGCTGGCCGTGGTTGCTTGCCATTAACGCCGATAACACCAGATATCGCCCCGGACTTGCCCTAACCTTGTTGGGAACAAGCTCATGTATACGAGGTGATTACATGATCATACATTATTAAATTTGTTGCTGATCCGCAGGAGCGCATTCGCATATATATATATAAATAAATTCATGAGCGCCGTCCCTTCTTCATCTTTGGTTTATATAATCATTAGGATTTATTGTTTGTAAGCCAACAAAATTTTTGGTGGATTTTTTGGTGTTTTACCTATTGGTGTACCTATTGGTGTAAATACTATTATTTCATTGACTCTTTGCTGGTTAAAAAGAGTATTTCAGAACAAGCCATAGGATATATATACATTTGTGTGGAGTGAATTTGCCACTCAGCGAATCTCGACCTCACCGTACTCTGTTAGTCATACAAAAGGTAATCACCTGAACAAAAGAGTATATCGACTGTGTTAACTAGATAGAGAACAGCAACTCACATGCTTCTTTTCAGAAATTCAAGAACAAATACTATCATCTCTCCTCGTAAGGACGACTTGTCGGATTATACTGTTACTCGTGTGAATCCAATGTACGCTATTTCTTCTTCCAATCTTGGCAGCACTAGGCAAAGCACTTCGGCTATTGCTGGTAGTGCTGCTACTCCTTTCAAACTATCATCTCCATTCTATCAGGCACAGTTTGAACAATCACAATCACAACTACAACAACAACAACAGTTATCAACGGCAGACGATCGTCTTCGATTTCATGCTCTTTCACAACTCAACTCAAACTATATCCCTCCATTAACAATGTCTCCACAAGACTCGATGATCAAGACATCGGATGAGTTCAGATTTGAAATGCCTTCGGTATATGGTACCACCACTAAAAGTGAAGGGCTTGTATTTGACGAGTATTTCTCTGGGGTTTATGTAAACCCCAACGAACGTCCTACTGCTAAAGGAGGTGTTTCAGATGCTATGGATTTGCTAGACACTCCAGAAGCTATGGATGAGGACGATGATGATGAAGAGGATGATGACGATGATGAGGAAAACATGTTTAATGTTGATGATGAAGATGTAGATGATGATGATGATGATGACGTATATGCCATGAATGATTACTTTGGTTATGGTAATAACACATTTGGAATGGTTCAAAATCCTGCTGATGTTTTAAATGCTGGTTCGGGGGTTCCAGTGTTCTTAACTTCGGTTGAGGACGAAGCCCCTTTAACTGTCAACCCCGCCGATCTCACCAATCCTCCACCATCACAGTCGGTAAATGGCATGTTTTTACAAACTAAAGCAACCACTCCGGTGGATACTACTACTCCTACTGCTATTACTGTCGACATCAATATTGTATCACACCAACAGGCTGATGAATATTTACCAGACGCTCAGGACGATTTCTTTGCTTCGGCATCCTCTTCATCTGTATCATCTCCATCATTGGCTTCGCGCGGCTCTTCTTTCTCTTCTTCCTCTTCTTCTTCTTCTTCTGATGACGAGTTTGAAAGCATCTATCAGCCAAGACGCCTGGATCACATCATTCCTCAAATCACATCTCCTCCTCCTCAGCAGGTCGAACATGAACATCATAAGCCACAGGTTCTTGACCGCAGCTCCACGTCAGCACATTCACATAATCATCCACATACGCGAACGAGGTCCAAGCATCACACAAGCAAGACCGTTCAAGAGTTCCCTCCATACAAATGTGAAATGGTCAACCCAGAAACTGGCGGTGAATGTGGAAAGATCTTCTCCCGTTCATATGACCTTATTCGACACAGAGACACCATCCACGCCAGCGTACGCAAAACTTTCAAATGTGAGCAGTGTGGAGAGATGTCCCGCACCTTCAGTCGAATGGACGCCCTCACCCGACATATTAGAGTCAAGCACTCGAAATTATAATTTTTTTTACTAGGTTATCTTTTAATTTATTGGTATGACTTGTTTTTTATATCCTTACCTCTCTTAATGCATGTTTTTTTTATTTTGTTTGTTAGCTTTTCTGCCTTCGGCGACTGGGCTCTGCCCAGACCCGTAGTCGAGCTTCGCTCGAAATGTGTGTCATTCACCTGTTCGATAACGTTGAGCAAATTATTGAATTAGTTTACAAAGCGATTATTACATGAAGTCAACCATTTAAACCCAACCACCCGTGAGTTCGACCCAGTCAGCAAGACACGAACCGTCTTTGCCTTCGACTTCGACAACATCGGTATCACATCGACACCGACATCCCACCCCGTTCTCAACTTCGGGATCCGGATTGGCCCAAAAATTGTCCTCGTCTACTTGCTTCTTATCAGTGGCATCCCGGATATATGGAGTATGTGGTCGCTGTCGTTGTGGTGCGTTCGCTGGACAGTGTTGAATAGTGGTATGTCTATATCCGATATCTCGGAAATAATGAATCTGTTCTGGTTCAAGGAACAACCCAGCAGCTAGAGAATGCACAGGCGCATCGCCCCATCTCTCATTCCAGAACCCTCCTGATCTATCAAGACTTTCGAAATAATCGTTATACTGCTTGGATCGGAAGAAATCCAAACGAGCAATCTCAAAATTCGACCAAAAGTGGCACATGTTGTACTTTTCTCCATTCATGGCATATGGATCGATTTTTTCATCCTCGGGGTTCTTGGTAATCCCTCCCTTTCCCTCTCCTTCGTTGATTAATAGAGCTTCCTCAGGAAGAATCTCTTTCAAGGCGGCATTCTGTTCAGCCTCAGCTTTGGCCTTGTCAGCTTTTTGCTGCTTCTTGCGCTTTCGAACAGATCCAGAATCTTTATTAGCGTCCTTCAAATCTGGATCATCACTATCAGGCTGAACAAGAAATAGGTCCCATAATCCAGTTGTATTTAGTCCATAATTGTTTTTGAATCCATATGTATGTCTAAACAGATTAGGAACCGTCTCCACCAACTCTTTGATAATAATCGTAAACCCATACACCTTGTTGTTTTTGGCCATATGAATAAATGGATCATAAGTAATATCACAGAAATATTTAACTTCTGGCTCCACTCTCCAATACCACTCATACGAAGCTAATAAAGGATGATTATAGAACTTGCCACTATAAAATCGGCACATATGATGATATGATTCCATTCCTCCATACATTATTGCTGCATCGCCTTGCTTTGCAATACCTTCTTGAATCGCTTCGCGATCTGCCCAATCAGGGAATTCCCAGTCGACAGGATCAATGGTACCAAATTGAACCTTTGAATCTGTTAGATTGCGAATAGCATCTTTAAAAGTCGAATTGAAAGGCTCGTCGTTTAAAAATACATAAGGATAATGGAACCATCTATTAAAGTGCCTTTCAAGGGATTTCATACTCTGCGATACTCCTTCAATTTCAGAATTTCGCGCCAATACTACCAAGACAGCATTGGCTCTAGGTTGATCTACTTGAGGTTCCAGACATCCAACAACAAATGGTTTGTCATATTGTGCGTTTATCTCTCGCACTTTGGGAGGAGGTTTGGAGAAAAAGCCCCCTCCATTATTATTATTATTATTATTTGACAAAGACTTGTCATGATGCAATATCCGTAATAGTAGAAAGATAGACAAGAATGCCACAAAGGAAAAAATGGGAAATAAAAATACAGCCAGAGGAACAGAAACGTTATGTTTGATGCGGATGCGAATGGCAGACAAATACTTGATCTTTCTACACGCTTTATAGATGAAGCGAATAGTATGTGAACGAGGGCCGATATGTTGCTTGCGGTGACGATGTTTCTCCAGTAAAAGATGTAGATTTGAAGATGGAGAAGGCTGGACGCCTGGCGATGAAGTGATGGTTGGACTACTACCTGTAGAAGATGATGATGACGATGATGATGATGGAGAAGAAGAAGGAACTGATGATAGATCTGTTGATAATTTTTCGGGAGGTTGGATTCCTAGACCTGTTCCACCTCCTACACCACCAGATCTAGGATAATTAGGAAAGTAATCACTCGAATGGTGAGGATTCTGGATTGGAGTTAGAGCAGCAGAAGATGCGGTGGTGGTGGTGCTTGTTGGGAACAGCTCGGCGGCGCCGTCTTCGTAGTCATCATCAAAGTGTTGGCTCGTGGGAGCGGGATATATTAGACGAGATTTCAGAGATTTGATAAAGTTGACCATTATGAATTCACGATCAAGTTCAGATCAAGAAAACGGGGGACCACACACTCTCTCTCTATCTATGAATATACAGGACAGGAAGTCATACAAACCTTGCACAACGCGGTTCACACAAACTTGCTCGCGCGCCTTTCCTTGCCGCTTCAAACGCTGATAGTTGCTGTGGTTTGCTCAAAAACAAAAATATCGAGCCTTGTAAGAAAAAGGTGAAAATGCTAACTGCCAACCAGGATATCAGAGGTTTTTTTTCAGATCTTCTCTTGTGTGTATATATGAATGTGGATTTCGATATCAAACTACTCTCCTTTATGTTATCTCCTTGTGTTCATTCGCCAAACAAAACCTTAGCCCCTGTAACACGGAAAAATAACACCAATCGAAAATCGTACCAGGACGAAAGATGAAAGATTTACCGTCTAAGGTGAACGGCACGACAACTAATGGACTGGAGCACAAATGATCACTACCTGTTCCTAGCCTCTGGCTGCCTATCAGTATCTCCTGGCTGTCTATTAGGGTGGGAGAAAAAAAATTGCTGGGAGCCAACCAGCCAGGAGACGCACGGCCCTCTGTCATGGGCACCAAAACGCGCCATCACGTGCCAGCGTGAGTGGGTAAGAGACGGTTTAAAAATAGGCGAAAATAAGCGCTATAATAAACTATCTTAGAGAAGGAATTTAATAAGAGTAACAGGGATAATATATTATGAAGATAGAATAAGTATTAATTGATAATAGGAACTAGGAATAGATGTTATTGTTAGGCTTAGTTTTAGAAGAGTGTATTGTAAATCAAATAAGTGAAATAGAGAGACTTGGACAGATATATATATTGGAATAATACTATTAGAGTATGAGAAATTATACTATCACTAAAATCTAGTCGAGTTTATCAGCATTGGCATATGACGATATGGAGGTGGTTCGAGTTCCGCTTGACAACAAAGGATGACGACTTTTGATGGCAACAATGTTCATCAATGTTCATCAATGCTCATCAATGCTCATCAAAGGCTATATCATAACTAATTGAGATTCAATTAAATTGCTATCTATAAACAATTGTTCAATGACAGTTATCGTGCATGATCAACTAGTATCGTACACATTAACAATAGGCAAGGATAGTCGTTTCGCATCTCGAGTAAGAATCAATAAAATGATTAAAATTAATCTAATCAGTGCGAGAGGTAAATCATATAGATAGATAGATAGATAATCACTATAATTAGTACGAGTGGTAATCACTTGTAATAAATAATTCGGCTACAACATTCATAGACCCTGTATGGCTGCAATATCGGGTGGACAATGAGTGGTGGCGATGATTTTCATTTGGGCAAACCGATCACACGCTCTTCATTGGAATTCAACGATTCAACCGGTGGCGACTACAATATTTATGAAATCGATGTCAATCTTCTATCGGCTTGGTTCAACACGAACCCTGCAATAACAAGTTACGCTGACAAGCCCTTATCTGGTAGCACATGCTGAATCCGTCTTCCTTTGTATTGTTTTATTGTATTATTCTGTAATTATGAAAGACAGAGACGTTAATTGATTATCTATCTATCTATCGGCTTGGTTCTTATCGACCACTCTGATTCTCACCTGGTTACCCTGTCGAAACCATGAGAAGGTCGAGCGGAAAGACCTAAACCTGAAATATATTATATATATTGGATTGGACCTGGCTGGGCATGAGGTTTATAGCAAGAGGAGCAGAAAGAGTATTCAACAACAGATTACTCAAGCTACAACTTACAATAGCAGTAGGTGCCAAAAGTGACAAGAGAAATCTATCGGACTGGGCCGTGAGAGCTTAAAAGAAAAAAAGTAATATCATTATAGAGATTGTGCACGAAGAGACAGTTCAGATGGTGGATTTATTCTTATGATCAAGTGATTAGATCAGAATAGTAAAAGTATTTTAGCGAATGCGAATGGTTTCATAGAAATGTCGGAAAGGAGGAGTTTAGTAATGGATGATGATGGTGGTAGAGGGTTACCCTTGGATCAGGTTCCAATTGGGCGACCACTATATGATCATCAGCAGGCTCCACCAACGTCGAAAAGGGATAAACGACGACAGACTCTGGCCGCGAAATTGGACCAGATTTCCGAAATGTTTGAAAATGAACGCGATTTCCATTATAGTGAGATGCTTAGAACTCTACAGACTACGTTATATTCTTTGCATGTCGGGGATAATCCGGAATTTCTTGAAGAATTGACCGACATAGAGGAAACTCGAGACGAACAACTTGTCACGTTATATTTATGGGAAAAATACCAGCTTGAAAGAGCCGACCAGGAATATGATCACGATGTGCAATTAGCTAATGAAGAACATCGACAAATGACTGACATGGTCAAGGAAAAGCTCATGGCGAAATTAGAATCTCAGAGACGCAAGCTTAGCGAGGACAAGGCGCTATTGGATATTGCCAACGATCATTCATTTTTCTTGTCCAGCTCAGGACTATATCATTCTGAGCGTCACAGCGGGCGTCATAGTAATAATGATAATAATTCGGGCTATGGCTCGTCTACTGGTGGAGGTTTGTTGTATGCACCTGGGTCTCCATCGGGACGAGACGGTAGTGGTGGTGCTAATGGGCACATGAATGGGGGAGCAGGATTCTCATCACAGAGCGGATTAGAACGACGAGCGTTACGGCGTCGTGGTGGGGCCACATATGATGAGAATAGCGGTTTATCAGGAGGAGAGGGTAGTGGAGGAGGAGGAGGTACTGGTACGGGTGGTGGTGGAAGGCGACGAGGAGCATACAATAACGGAAATGGCAATAACAACAGTGCTAACAACAATATGAATGGACATGGGTCCGGGTATCGAACTGGCAATGGAGGAAGTGATATGGATGCATTCAGCGATCGCGACCTTGAAGGCATGCTATTCTCTAAAGACCGTGAGGCACCTACCACCCGCCATTCATCAAAGGCATACCATGGCGTCCGAGTTTTAAAACCTGAGGAAGCCCAAGAGGATATTAATTTACTGCGAGCTGCCATTCGGCGTTCCAAACGTTCATGACACCATCCAATACATTTTATTTATCAGCGACTCGCGTGCTCTGCCCTGCCCAGCGGATTCCACTTTCAGTAACTGGGCCCATGACGCCAATAGTAGCACTGGCGGCACTGGCGTCTCTTACTGATCATTATATGATATTTATTTGATACACCTGAGTGAAAAACTATCGTTCAGTCAGCATGTGACATTCCATGATATGTCATTGATTATCTTTATCGTTGTCATGCATGATACCTCTTGCCTGAACGCTCTGTTTATGGACAACTACCTCCATTGCTCAAATACAAGAGGATCGTTAGTGTTATGCTCTTCTAGACTGATGGCTGATTGCTGATTACCAGCGATGTGGTAGGTAGAAAATAAGCAATTCAACTATCTGTATGCACGTATTTGTCTAATTTATTGATTTCTCCTGTTCTTCTTACAGCAGTTGTGATGCCAGATAATTCATATTAGAACCGAAGGCTGAAAGCAGAGAGCGATTTCGAAAACTTAGTAATGGTTTATAGTATCAGACATATGCCGGTCATTGCAGGCACACGATCATTACTCTGACATTGCTACATAACATATTAATTCCGCCGGTGTTCATACTAAGTGAAATGACTCGATACCCCTGATCGCCGATCATAATGCATTACAGCTGCATTTATCAGTAGATAAGATAAGATACGATAAGCCTTCTAGAGATGTCTAGCAGATCTAAATAGAATGAGCGACCATCACCGTCACGTCACGTCTTGAGCTGCCGACGTCACTCCAATGACGTGAAACCCACGAACCTGGATGCGGTCAGACAAGTACCGCATACAACTTATGTCATATACACTGGATCAGTATATAACCCACAGGCTCTATGACCACTGTCTGTATATGCGTGTTTATACAATGCAAGCTGGGCGCTGCCCAGACCCGTGGCTCCGCTTCGCGGAGATAGATAGATAATCCATTCATTCATGTCTTCGTCTCCGATAATTAGAGTTAAGTTGACAATTGGAAGAAGATAAAGATATCAGAAAAAGAGAAAACAAAACGGAACGAAAAACATAAAAAAAGTTTCAACATAAACAAGAATAAGGTCGTTAGTAGAAGCCTGCTCTTCAAAGCAGAAGATCGCGTGGGAGTGTAGTTAAAATCTGCTCAACATCGGCTCCAGTAACACTGGAGATGGCTGGATTATCCTGTATTCGTGAGGGACTCGACTCAGCTCCGCTATTCTTGTCGTGCTGCGACTCCCCTTGAACTGCACTGTAACTTCCAACAAGACCCTGTTCATACGTTGTGCAAACACATAAGAGTAAAGATTCAATTCAGTAATTGCTACATGTATACAGTCTTGGATGATTAAGTCCAAGAGTACTATACTATAGAAAGCCTTAAGAGAGCCGGTAAAAAAGGGGATATTCCACCAGAGTTCGAATGGACCGAGAGGTAGGATGTCTGGATCCTTATAGTGGTCAAGCATGCTATTGACTGAGAAGCATATGCTGCCCTGCAACTTCAGTACACAGACCTCAATTCCAGAGCTGCCAGTCCTGGAATTTGCGCACGAATCTGCAGTCTATGGGGGTAACGATGAAAGAGACCCATTTGAAAGACCCAGCAAAAGACCCAACAAAATGAACCAGCACAGTGGTCGACTGTGGTCCCACCCAGATCCGTGGACCGTGCACAGTCAATCCAAGCCGGCTACTTCCTGGAGTATCACACTGTGCTCAGATCAAGCACCAACATCGTGGATACTCGTTTGCGTTACAAATCGTTATTCATTATTCACTTCACCACTGAGAAACATACGAGACAGTTTCAGGGGTAGTTTATTACCGTGAGCGCCTGCCGACGATGCAGACTGCAGCTGCTTAATTAAGACTGGCATCCGTGGTTCAGCGACTCCAAAATAGCCACGGATGGAGACTAGAACGCCAGCACAGATGGTCAAAAATATTTCTGGAACAATTCAGATTGATAAGGACGTAGTAATAGTACTAGCAACAGTAGTTTAGGCCTTGAGCTATTGTAGGTCTCGGTTACAGGCCCCAGTCGATCACACGGCACAATGGAGTTGGCCTGACAAACTTATTGCATATTCTGAAGCGAGACTGCAGAAACTTGAAACACATGAAAGATAAAAAACCGGTAATGATCAGTTGGCTGTAATTAGAAGCACTTGCCAGTAACGTTGTTTTACTAATGGGCCGAATGGAACAAGACCCAAGCTTTTTCGTATCAGACTTTTTGTTTATGAGAATCTGTCAACCTACCGAGACCAAGATTTGAAGTAAAACACATCTCTAGTACGCTAAAATCTTTTGTCAGCTTATTGGAACTCACGCACTAGGAAAGCTTGGTCTGTTAGACAATCGAATTCACCGCAACCGCCACCGTTACCGTTACCATTACCACCATCGTCACCACTGATCAGTTTAAGGTTATCTTTCTCCCTTGGTCAGGATTGCTGGTTTATTAGAAAGTTAAAAGGTATCAGAGCTTATTCGGCCAGCACACATCTCGTTGACATTTATAGGGAAAACTTTGTAAAAGAGAGATTTTCACAAGTCTTGTTCAGTTTGGCCGTTATCTGACCTATCCACCAACGTCTAAGCGTAAGTGGTAGTTTTGGCAGGATTTCGTAGAGCATATCTGGTTTGTTCGTTAATATCAGGAGATAATTTACACACTATATATTTGCTCTCTGCCGGTTCACTCACCGCATTACTTCCCATTCAAAAAATCCCATGTCAGAATCAGTCGAAGATATCGTACAGTCCTTTGTGGATCATGACCTGTCTGCATTGGACGCATTTGGTGAAGTGTCCAACATCTCGACTTCATACTCATTAAGCATTCCTCCTAATACTCCAGGGACTCCCGGTCCAGAGCCCACAACTCCCGAACTTCAAACTAGATCAGTGTCAGCTCGCTTCCCATCTTCAAATACTCCCAACTCGTTTTTATCGACCTCATCCAAGGCATCTATAGATTCGATAGATGCGGATATATCTTCTTCCAGTGCCAACAGACTTCGAAATAACACCACTCGTAAAGCATCGACAAATAGCATTGGAGAAACCAAAGGCAACAAATTCAAATTGTTTGGCCGGAGAATAGTATCTAGTACTTCTCCAACAACAGCTACCTCTGCTTCGCCGACAACCATCTCATCATCCGATTACCCACCTCCTATAAGCCCATATGCCGCCAGCAATCAAGATAGATACCATGATTCTCCTAACAGTTCGTCACTCTCCCGTGTCCCAACCATAAACATGCGGTTTGGCACCGAAAAGCCTACTGCATAGTCTTTATAACTGTTAGTTTGCTTCTCTCTCTTGTTTTTTTTCTTTGTTTTGTTTATATCATGTGTTACGTATTATATCAATATTTGGATTCACCCCTCAGGCTTCTCTATTTTGTGTGTGTGTGTGTATATTATGTCCAGGCATGAGCAATATCTGATAGTATTGGCCCACCTGCACCCTGACAGTCGAGATCGGGCGCAGGTATTGCGATACATGATTCGGCAAGCCAACCAGGCGGAGAGATAGCATTGAACTTGAACAGTGTGTTGACATACTTGTTTTTGTAGCCTGTTTTGCGGGCTATGATATCAAACACATTGGCTCCGCAGTCTCCACGTCCGAGATTGGGTAGATTCCAGTTTGCCTCGACTGATGATAATAATGAGTAATGATCATAGTATGTGCAGTCCATAGTGTTTTGCAGCTCTGGAGGAATATCCCCTAATAAAAGGGTGAAGACTCGGTTTTTAAGATCCCATTCAACTTCATCAAAAGTTAAAATTACAAGGGTTCTTTTGCAGAAGTAGTCGTTTCTCAGTAAGCAATTGAGAAACTCGTATGCCCATGCTCCAGCCTGTGCAATGGTAGTGTCATGGCCATCGTTAGTCATGTTACTGGTGATGAATGCCCATTGTGGTAGTGCGCGACAGTTCAAATCCTTGTAAAACTCTGTGAAATTCTTGATATTCGACAATCGTTGGGCATTATTGACCACCGAGTCATACATGATTAGTGGATTGTGTTTCCGAACATAATCATTTGCTCCATTCCGTTGATTGATATATTCAAACCCTTGATATCCTGTATATGGAAGATGTTCTTGATACTCGGCCCATGAGATGTTTCGAGACTCGAGTAAGTCTACTACGGAAAAAACGCATTCCGGCAATCTTATGAAAACATCTCGATCAAGGCCGTAGTAGTCTCCCCCAACTGCCGCAATATAATTGGGTTCAGATGTGTGAGTTAGGGCCCAATAGTTTGTGAGGGTGATTCCCTTTTTTCTGAGCCGGCATAAACTGGGCTCATCAACCGCCTTTGCATAGTTTGTGTTTTCAAGAAATATCGTGTAAATCCTGTCAAAAGCATTTCCTGGAATATATTCTACGTTTCTGTAATTTGCTGTTGGGGCCCTTGCTGCTGAAGCACATATTTCTGCCTTTGAGGGTTGTATTGTTGTGAAAACAGGGGCAAATGGATTATCTATAATGCCAAATAACGGAGAACCGCTAACGAGCATGAAACGAGGGGTGGTGATGAAGAGGACTATCAGGGGTCTCAACTGCATTATAGGGATGTGTAAACAGTGTATAGAATGTGTAAGCAGAAAAAACCATGTTGTAGCTGGATGTCAAGCTCTTTTCATTCGAGACAGTCTCTCAATAATACTAGTGCAACACATGTTAATTAAGGTTATCTTTAGATCCCAAATAGGATGGACGCTGATAAGCACGATGAAATGGAAATATATTAACCTCAAAGCGGTAAGAAGAGGGAAACATGATATTTACAAACTTAGACAAGCCATAATTGGTATGATCTGAGATAAGTCCCAGATCTCCGGATTATTTGCTCAAATTAATTGATTTACAACATAGATGGCAATTTATATTAGTCTTACAACACACCTTTGTAAGGCTATTTCTCACTGAATTGGATTCTAAGTTGCTACAAATAGCTCTTAATGGACCTTTAGCTAGTTATTAGGTTCAAACCAGCTTTTCTTTCTCTTCCGTTTGGCATTCCTCCATGATCAGGGTCCTGAGGATCAGAATCTCAAGAATCTCGCTTGGATAAGAGCCGTGCACTCACGTGACACAACAACCCTAACATCGATTTTCTATTTTAAAAATATTTATTTTCTCTCTGCTCCTTGACCACTCTCTTTCTCTTAACACTCAACATCAAATAGCTTGTATACTTGTATACTTGAATTTTCATGATTTTCTTTTAAAAGCATTCAGCTCCTTGTAGTAGACAACGCCTCCTTGGTTGTCTAATTCTCATTGGGAATTTATCTCCGCCACTGTGCCATTTTCGTAAAGACAGTGATGGTAAACGACTCCCGTATATCAATTATTCTATTCTTATGACTAGTATAAAGGTGATCTGCAGAAGGATTCATTGGGTTTTTTTCAATAAAAAACAGAAATCGGTGGCCCCTTTTGATGATTACTTACATGTTAGATTTTAACTATTGAATATACTATAATATCGTATACTGATTTCAGCGCCCTACGTTATTGCTAAAAGATTTTTGTTGCTTACTATTACGCTTTGACAATAATAATGTTGCAATATTCAACGCGACATGAATAAAAAAAATTGGTAGAGTGAAAGATGCTCTTAATCTAGATTACAGATTGGGTCAAGATATACAAGGCACAGTATAAGCTCTTTCTGCCAGTCTGAAAACCTGCAGAATAAAAAAAAGTTTTTCCGATGTGATCTTCAGTGCGATCTTCCGTCTTCCGTTGAGAATATGCATATCGCTATCGCTCTAGATTCACATGAACATGGATAATCCATATAACGGAAGCATGGGTTATAGCCTTGTTTGACCACATCATGTTTCTTGACAGACCGTCTGGCCATATCGAACAAGAAGCGAGCCGAAGCCCACTGAGGTACAGCTCATTATGCACTGGAACCGCCAACTGCCGTCGAAAGAATGCATAAGATCCATCTCATCTCATCTCTGCAACATGCACATGCCTCTTTCGGTATGATTCTCCAGTACCAGTAACCGCGACGTAACTTCACGTGAAATTGTGATATAGAACAGATGTCAGACCGGTATAGGGCTAGAATGTGGAGAAGAAGAGCCAGTTAGAAAATTAGAGACCAAGGTCCAATTGAATAATAACCTGACATTTCATGGCATGTAACTAGCGAGGCACTTCGGTAGCCTACAAAACAGCATGCCACCTGCGAACCGATTCTGAATAACAAGAGAAATTGCGTCTTATAATTAGGCCCAAAGGTGACTTTTTTTTTTCTTCTGGGCGCTTACTGGGCGTTGTTAGTATGGTATCAAATAATCCCAAGCTGACGACATTCTTGCAGAAAAACGGCATACCAATATGCTCAGCCTGTCATTATTAGTTCACAACCGTTTGCAAATTTTTTTTTTTTGAATAGGCTTACTGATGCATCATTCTGAATAGATGTTTAGTTGCTTTTTATTTATGTTTTTTGCTATCTTCACAGCCTATTCATGGGTGCGAAACATTCTATGCTCATAGTGTATATAAATATACAGTAAGATTACCATAATTTGAGATATAGATATAGATTTATTGCAAGTCAAAATAATACAAAACAAACTACCCGTTTCATTGTTCGCCGCTATATATAAAAGCATATTTCACCATGACTCTCTGGGACAGCGGGTCAAAGTCCAGAACTTCTTCTATCAGCAATAAAGTTGAATCCCAAAAGTCATCTTCGAAAGATAGTGATATTGTCATACAAGAAGGTGGCATTCAGGTGATTGCTCCTGATGCTACCAGAAGTATTGGTATAGTGTCTGCTACTTTTCTTATCTTCAATCGAATGATTGGTACTGGTATTTTTGCTACTCCAGGAACCATTTTCGGCCAGTGTGGGTCTGTTGGCCTAACGCTATTTATTTGGGTCGTTGGCAGTTTAATCTCGGCCGCAGGCCTCATGGTATACTTAGAATGGGGATCCATGATTCCTAGAAACGGTGCTGAAAAGGCTTATTTGGAATATTTCTACCGTAAGCCTAAATTGCTTATGACTTCATTATATGGAAGTTATATGTTTTTCATGGGCTGGGCCGCTAGTAACTCTGTGGTCTGTGGACAATATATTTTGCTAGCTGCTGGCGTTGAACCCGATAGATGGAATCAGCGTGGAGTCGGTCTTGCTTGTATCACTTTTGCTTTTTTGGTTCATGGATTAGCATTAAAATGGGGACTGCGTATTCAGAATGTATTAGGCGTTTTTAAGCTGGTAGTCATCTGTATCATTGTTGTTATTGGATGGGTCGCTATGTCTGGCAGATTACATATTGAGCATACTCATGCCTTTCATAATGCCTTTGACAATACCAAGGCTGATGCTTATGGTATAGTGAATGCTCTTTATAACGTCATGTGGTCATTTATTGGTTATTCTAATGCCAACTATGCTCTTGCTGAAACTAAGAACCCTCACCGAATTCTCAAGATTGCCGCTCCCTTGGCTATCACCATTGTGGCTATTTTGTATATGTTTGTTAATTTGGCTTACTTTGCTGTTGTACCTCGTGCTCAAATTCTTGATTCTGGTACTATTCTGGCAGGTAAATTCTTTGGCATTGTATGGGGTAAGCGAGGAGAGACTGCCATGTCTGTATTTGTTGCCCTTTCTGCCCTTGGTAACGTCATGTCTGTGATCTTCTCTCAAGGTAGAATTGTTCAGGAGCTAGGTCGTGAAGGTTCTTTGCCATTTTCGAGATTCTTCGCCTCATCTAAGCCATTAAAATCTCCTCTTGCTGGTCTATTCGAACATTGGTTGGTGTGTGTTATTATTATTCTTGCTGTTCCACCCGGAGATGCCTACAATTTCTTAATCAACCTTATCTCTTACCCATACTCTATTGTGAATGCATTTGTCGCTTTGGCTCTGATTGTCATCTATGTGAATAAAAAGAGATATCCTGAATGGAACCCTCCTATCAAGGCTTCACTCCCAGTTACTGCATTCTTCTTCCTTTCTTCTGTCTATTTGATTGTGGCTCCCTATGTTCCTCCCCGTACTAGTGCTGATAGTGTATACAACTCTCTTCCCTATTACTTGCACTGTGTTGTGGCATGGGGTATCTTTGCTGTTGGTGGTATCTACTGGTTGATTTGGGCAAGAATCATTCCCAAGATCCGAGGATATTCCCTTGACTTTGAAGAGTTTGTTGATGATGACGGATGGGCTAAAAAGAAGATTGTGAAGACCTATTTAAACAAGGCTGATTAAACCGACCATGGATTGTTTATATATATATGGGTCTTCAAATCTTTTCAGCATGTATTTATTTTGTTATCTGTTAATTTTATTTATTCCACTATATGATCTATAAATATATATGCAATGGTTAGTTAATTTTTTGTAGACGCCTGAACAAGGGATGAGATATCATCTGGCCCTGTTCGACAACATCCTCCTATGATCCTGGCTCCTCTTTGATACCAATCGTGGCAATTTGAAGACAGAGTCTGACATGAGCTGTTGTTATTCCATGTTTTAAGAGTCGCATCATACATTTCTCCAGAATTTGGGTATACAATTAACGGCAGGCTTGTGTGTTTGTGAAATTCGTCTAAAACTGCAGCGGTATTCTGAATTGGATAACAGTTGGCGCCGATTGCGACTAAGTACGATGATTCATAGCCGTTAACATGAGCTAGAACTTCAGCCACAGACTTGCCATCAGCCAAAGTCTTGGCATCGCGAAGGCTCAATGAAAGCCAGAATGGGATATTTTTACCATATTCTTTGAGTAGATCGAGAAGCACCTGTATCTCATCGACTCTTGGAATAGTTTCTAGTGCTATCAAATCGGGATTGCCTCGAACAACCGCTTGCAGCCGAGGCTTATGGAAATTATATAGATCCTGCCTGGTTACTTGGCCATAGTCTGCACTGTATTCAGCTCCTGTTCCAAGGTATGCTCCATAAGGCCCAATACTAGCAGCAACTAATAAAGGCCTTGTAGTTTTAGTTCTCTGTAGAGCTTTATCTCTAGCTTGATTGGCAATCTCAACAGCTTTTGTAATTAAAGCAATTGCTTCTTCTTCGCTGTTAGATATTCCAGCCTCGAGAAATCCTGGTACGCTGGCCTGATAAGTACAGGTTGTAGCGATATTAGCACCAGAATCAAAATAATCACTATGAACCTGGAAAATGGCCTCAGGCTGCTGGGCCAATACAAGGGCAGACCATAATTTATGGTTAATATTATAACCACGAGCCTCTAATTCGGTTCCTAGGGCGCCATCCAAGATCAGTAGATTTTCTTGTAAATAATCTCCGTCTATCATGGCTTACAGCAGGTACTATTTATAAAGAGTCTTACTTTTTTATAAACTGGTTGATGAGGGTAAACTCATCTCAATAATTGTCAATGTTGGCTGACTGGTTGGTGGCCATATAAATTCAGGGTCCATAACGAGAAAAACTCAAACATAACTACATATAATGCCATTAAAGGACCGATGGGCGCCAGGAATCAATTGCTCAATTGTAACCTGGCAATTGTCTGAAATATATTATTACTACACCAACTTGATCTCATAAAAATTTGGTATAAAAAAAATGGAGGCTTTAGCAGTAAGTAAACAATATTCATTAGAGATTGTGGTGTGTAGGAGGGTTCGTAACTAATGAGCTTAATTAGAAATTTGCTGCTTTCGCAGATAGACCAGGCTTCAATTGGAAGGGCCTTGTTATGGGATTCACGGCCGGGCAATATTTGTTCACCACGTATTTAAGCTACAGGCAATATCAGGTTTTAAAGAATCCATCTCCTCCAGCCGAACTGGATGGAATTATTTCCCAGGAAACATTTAAAAAGACGCAAGAGTATGGTCGGGCCAAGGCGCGATTCGGGTTCTTCTCGTCTTTTTTCGGATTTGCTCAAAATATGGCGATTTTGAAGTTTGACTTGTTACCAAAACTGTTTGGATTAGCAGGCAAATTTCTGAGTGTATATGGTCATGCCAAGTGGTTTTCTGGGTTGACGGCGCAATCGATTGTTTTCTTTCTTGGATTCCAATTTTTTGAAACGGTCGTCACGTTGCCTCTATCGTTGTATTCTGATTTTGTTATTGAGGAAAAGTTTGGTTTCAATAAGCAAACTTTGGGCTTGTTTTTCACGGATTTAGTGAAATCAGAAGTTTTGAAGGTTGTTATTGGTGCGCCGTTGATTGCTGCTATGTTGAAAATCATCAGTTATTTTGGAGATCAATTCTTTTTTTATCTTTGGCTTTTCATGGTAGGTTTCCAAGTAATTGCCATTGCCGTGTTTCCTACTTTGATTCAGCCTTTATTCAACAAATTAACTCCCTTGGAGGATGGAGAATTAAAAACATCAGTTGAGGGTCTAGCCAAGAGAGTCAAATTCCCATTGAATAAATTATATGTGATTGATGGATCCAAGCGTTCGTCTCATTCCAACGCATATTTCTATGGTCTTCCTTGGAGTAAGCAAATTGTCATTTTCGATACTTTGATTGAAAAATCCACTGTCAATGAAGTCACTGCCGTGTTAGCCCATGAAATAGGTCATTGGGCACTGTCTCATACCTCGAAAATGCTAATCATTGCCCAGGGTCATCTTTTCTTTATTTTCACGTTATTTTCGGCATTTATCCATAATCAGTCGCTTTACAATTCGTTTGGATTCTTTGGCTCATCTTCGCAGTATCCAATTCTAGTAGGATTCATTCTATTTGGAGATATTCTTCAACCTTTGGACAGTCTGTTGACATTTGCTCTCAATCTTATGAGTCGATCTTTTGAGTATCAGGCTGATGACTATGCTGTTAAGCTCGATTATGGCTCGGAGTTAGCCAAGTCTCTTATTGGCATTCATACTGAGAATCTTTCCAATGTGGATGCTGACTGGCTTTATTCTTCCTACCATCATTCTCATCCTATTCTACCTGAGCGTTTAAGAGCTCTTCGACTTGCTACTGACGAACAAGAAAAGAAGAAGAATTAGTTCTATGTCTATACGATTGTATATAGATGAATATAAAAATATTATTCAATCGGCACGTGCCCCTCCTCTGTAACATCTCCTCTTTCATTGTAAATTAGCAAGTCCTTACAAATGCTATCTCGCCTTTCTTTAGTCATGTTGAGTTCTCACCAACTCAGCTCAACATTATCTATCTTATATCTATCACTCTTCTGCCACTGGTTCGTAGTTGAGCTGTAGATGAAAACGAGAAGATAGAGTTTAGGGTTGAGTCACGATATCTTCTATCTGTCACATATAAGCAATTGACGCCGACCCTTTTGATTAGGTTCATTTTTTACTTTCGTTCATACTGTTTTACCTGAATATTATATTATTATTATTATATCTCGCACGTTATCAATTGGAAGCGCAACACCTTAATAGTGTTAACGATATTGATCTTCATGCCTTTGCGTCATACTGACTCAGTAGAATATATTATGGCCGGGTAATCACATTGTCAGTGCGGCGCATTTCCATTTCAAGACAAAATTAGATTGTTATAGAATGAAAAAAAAACCTACTGGCTATTTAATATGTACAGAGGATACAGTTAAATCTCCTGGCAAATTGTCAAGTGGCAATAGAAACATAAGACAAAAAGACCAAATTATTTATAAAGGAAAACGGGACTTTGTTTGTTTGGCCGATCCCTGTGGTAAAAGCGAAATACAAAAAATATTTTTCATATTTTAGAAATAAAAGCCACATCAAGCAACCAAGTGATTTTTTTTTATTCACTTTTTCATTTAATTGTCATTTCCGTCTGTTACTAACTTCAAAATGGCTGTGATAGAAGAATCTGACGCTGAAAAAAATATCCAGATCTGGAAAGTCAAAAAGCTCATCAAGAATCTCGAACAAGCTCGTGGTAATGGCACATCGATGATTTCTTTGATCATTCCTCCAAAAGGCCAGATTCCTTTGACGGCGAGAATGCTTGCTGATGAGTATGGTACTGCTTCGAATATCAAATCCCGTGTTAACAGATTATCGGTACTTTCAGCTATTACTTCTACTCAACAGAGACTCAAACTGTATAATAAAGTACCTCCTAACGGATTGGTTATCTATTGTGGTGAAATCATTACCGAAGAAGGTAAAGAAAGAAAAGTCAATATTGATTTTGAACCTTTCAAACCTATTAATACCTCGTTGTACTTGTGTGATAACAAGTTCCATACCGAGGCACTTTCCGAACTATTGGAAAGTGATTCTAAATTCGGTTTCATTGTTATGGATGGTAATGGAGCTTTATTTGGTACTTTATCAGGTAATACTCGTGAAGTTCTTCACAAGTTCACAGTCGATTTACCTAAAAAGCACGGACGTGGTGGTCAGTCTGCATTGCGTTTTGCTCGTTTACGTGATGAAAAGCGTCATAATTATGTTCGTAAAGTAGCCGAAGTGGCAGTACAGAATTTCATTACTGCTGATAAGGTTAATGTTAACGGATTGGTTTTAGCTGGTTCGGCTGATTTCAAGACGGAACTCTCTCAGTCTGATCTTTTCGATAACCGTCTACAGGCTAAAGTTATTAAGATTGTTGATGTTTCATATGGTGGTGAGAACGGGTTCAATCAAGCCATTGAACTATCAGCAGAGACTCTTTCAAATGTCAAGTTCATTCAAGAAAAGAAACTCATCAGCGCATATTTTGACGAGATTTCTCAAGACTCTGGAAAGTTCTGTTATGGAGTTGAAGATACTCTTAAAGCACTTGAAATGGGAGCTTGTGAAATAGTCATTGTTTTCGAGAATCTCAACATTATGAGATACACGTTGAAAAGTGCTGATGGAGAACCCAATGTGGTTGTGCATGCTCCAAGAGATGCTGCTAACAGGGATCATTTGATAGATAAATCGGGCAATGAATTAGAGATTGTCGAAGAACAACCTCTATTAGAATGGCTTGCTGAAAAATATACAGACTTTGGAGCCACACTAGAATTCGTCACTGATAGGAGTAGCGAAGGTGCCCAGTTTGTCAAGGGCTTTGGTGGTATTGGAGCGTTGCTGAGGTATAAGGTTAATTTCGAGCTGCTGGTGGATGAAAGTGACGATGAGTACTTTGATGATAATGATGATTATATCTAAAAAATAAAAGCTACATTTTAAAATGAAGATATATATACCGTTAGTTGAAAGAAGAAGAAGCATTCGGCCCAGGTAAGAGGCAGAGCCCCGTTATTTCTTGGCCTTGGTCTTCAAGCTTTCTAATGCCGTTGTTTGAGCTTTACCCAAAAATGAACCATGGGAAAGTCCGCTTGTTACCATTTGTGCGAGATTCGTACCACGAGTCAGATATTTGCCAGCATGGCCTACTGGGCGGTCAAGTTCTGACTTGAGTTCCGCTCGCAACGAACGCAAATCCGCCTTTGGTGCTGCTGATGTTTCCTGCGCTTTGGATGACTTCTTTCGCCTATCACCAGTGATCTTTTCAACCTCGTCATCTGACAGTTCGACTCCTAAATCGTCTGCTGCTTGTTTGAGCCAAGCACCGGTTTTTCCTTTGCGAGTTGATTTGTTAACAACATCAGTTATTTGCTTAGCCAATGCTACTCTCTGCTTGAGCCGATTCACATAATCGTATTCTACTTCAAATGTCTTCATGGCCGCTTTGCTTGATGCATTATCTCTGTACAAAGCACGTTTCAGTTTGATCAATGGACCAGATGCCTCGTCGGGAGAACATAGTAAAAGAGATACGCCATCATTGCCTGCACGAGCAGTTCTTCCAGACCTATGAATATACATGTCAGCAGTACGAGGAAGGTGGTAATGAATGACGTGATCAACTAGCGGGATATCTAGACCCCTGGCTGCCACATCTGTAGCTACCAGTATACTTTTATCATTATCTTTGAATCTCTCTAATGACCGCAGACGCTGCTTTTGAATCATATCTGAGTGGAGACCCAGACTTGGTAATCCTAATTCCTTGAGAAAAGGGACCAGTCTCTTTACAGTATCGATACTATTGACAAACACTATACTTCTAGCTGGATAAGTGAGAAGGAAATAGTATAAATAGAGATCTTTTTCCATGGCTCCACATTCGATAATGGATTCCATTACTTTGCTTGCTACCGCTTCGGCAGGATTGGAATCGATAAACACTGGGGATTTATCTTTAAACTCCAATTTTTCGCTAAGAAGCTTCAGTGCTCCTACATTTGAAGCTTGACGGCCAACATTTGCTGAATTAGAACTACGTTTACTATCCAATTTCTTCATTAAATCTCTCTGAAACGTAGCCGAAAACACCAAGGTCTGACGCTTTGTCTTTCTACCTCTTCCTATTAAGTCGAGGATCTTTTCTAGTTCCTGAAAATGACCTTCCTGAATAAGTCGATCTGCTTCGTCAAGTACAAGCACTTCGCATTTCTTTAAGGTTTCACGAAGCTCTGTGTTGGCCTCAGTGAGAATCTCCAGAAACCGGCCAGGTGTGGCTACTATAATAGCTGGGTTGTGTTCGATCAACCGCCGTTGTTTCTGAATAGCAAGACCTCCAGTAATAGCCACGATCCCAGATCCAGGAAGATTTCCATATTTCCATATTTTTTCAAGATGTCTAGTGATCTGATGCACTAGCTCTCTTGTGGGGCCGAAGATAAGAGCAGTCGGCCACTTTTTGGTGGTAGAGGATAGTCGAATGTGCTTTTCAATAATTGGAATGCCATATGCAAGAGTTTTACCCGAGCCAGTAGCAGCTTTACCAATAACGTCAAAATCAGAAAGAATCTCAGGGATGACCTTGGCCTGGATTTCAGTGGGAATGAAGAATTTCAGAGCTGATAGTGCAGTGAGAATTGATGCAGACAGACTTGTGTTTGGGAGGTCCCATTTTAATTGTGAAGAGACTTCGGATTCGTTCTGTAGCAGTTCAAAAGGGTTTCCTGATGTATGTAAGGATACCAGGTGGTCACTTTTACCAGTGAGTTTTTGTTGCTTTACATTTTCATTTTCTCTTTCATTTTCTTCTGCTTCTCCTTCGTCTATACTTTCGGTTTCGCTGCTATCACTATCTTCGTAATCATCTTCTTCGGGAAAAGGGGATTTATACGGGGTAGATGAAGAAGATGAAAGTTGTTCTTCATTGTTTTTAATGTCTTTACTGTCTTTAATGTCTTTAATGTCTTTACTGTCCTCTTCATTGTCCTCAATGTCCTCAACAACGCCCTCTTCATTATCATCTTTATTGTCATCTTTATTGCCCTTTTCAATGTCCTTTTTCGTCTCGGATGCTTTGAATTTCAGAGTTCCATTCTCGACCTCCACGCTTACTCCATCGACCTCTTCTAACCCATAGAATCCTTCAAAGTCGTCCAAACCTGATGTGACATCTACTGATTTCCAGGCCAGATCATCTAATGCAACCTCTTTTTTGACCTTTTTGGTAGGCTTGCTACTATTGGTAGTTTTTGACTTGTACTTTCTCTTGAACATTGCTGAAATATCGAAATAAACACTTAAACAATTAATCAAAGGTGAATAGATCAAGTATTTTTCACGGCAGGGGATCAATACTTTTTTCCAAAATATATGTTGAGAATTGGAAGGCCCAGCCGCACTATCCATCATGGATCAGTTGAGGTTTTGTTTAAGAGAGTTACTATCTGAGGTCAATAAAAGCTCTGGTGTATTCGGTTATCTTCTATATCATATTACAAGGCTCATCATCGCCCTTATATATCACAGTATCTAAACGGCGCCCCGCCTCCAAGACCTTTGCCTATCTACTAAGCCTCGGTTGACATCTTATCAGTGCACATACGTTCCAGGGCTAGGAACATTTCAACACTTCCACTCACTGATGAAGATTCAACATCTCCAACATCTTCATATGAAGAGTTGCCTCAAGCCTTTAGTGAAAATATCAGCTATCACCTCCTTTGTCCTGAGATGACCAACCCTGATAATTTTACCTTCCACTAACTCCTGAACATACTTATGTCTAACATCAATATGTTTCGTCCTTGAGTGGGATCCTCCTCCTTCAGACACGAAAATAGCTGCTTGATTGTCCTCCTTGATCTCAACGGTTAACTGAAAGAGACCAAACTTTCCAAAAGTTTTGACAACCATTCCGCTTTCCTGCTAGTTTCTGTCAAAGCAATTAACTCTGCTTCCGTGGAGGATAAAGCCACGACGCCCTGCATCTGACTTCTCCAAGATATCAAACAGTTTCCAAACCTGAATGCATACCTGGAAGTCAATTCCTGTCAGTCACAACTGATGCCCAACCTGCGTCGCTGTATCCCATGAGACTCATCCTAGACACCTTCTTGAAGTACAGCCCATACTCAACTGTCCAATTCACATCCTTTGAGAACATACAGCAAGGTATCCCAATGCCCGTTTAATGGTCTCTGCATAGACCTTGCTAACATGTTGACTGTGTAGGTTAAGTCTGGTCTAGTACAACTTACTTTGCACATCAGACCTCCAACTCCACTGCGATATAAACCCGGAGCCTGAAAATCCCCATCGCAGATTTCCCTGAGTTGAGTTGAGTCCTCCACAGGTACCTTTGCAATTTCGGTGATCCCAAGCTTTTCTACAAGCTTCCTTAAGTAAAGTTCCTGAGACAACTTCACTGAATCACCCTTCCTGTCAACCTTCATCTCAATGAAATGATCGACTACTGCAACATCTTTCATCTTAAACCTGTAACTCAATTTTCCCTTGGCCTCCTGATGAACTTCTGATCAGAACCGACTATCAGAAGATCATCCACACCCAGTCCAACAATAAATTCCTTGTTCTCCTTCACAAGACGATAGACACATTCGTCTTCAGTTCTTTCGAACCCGATACCACTGCGGAATCCGTGAATTAATCTATTCCAACAGTGCCGAGCTTGTTTCAATTCATACAAACTTTCTTCAACCTGCAGACTTTACCTTCTAATCCCTTTACTACCTATCCCGGTGGTTGCTCCATATAGATTTCCTCATCCAGTTCACCATTCAAAACCGCTGTCTTTGCATCCACCTGATGCAGCCCATAATCTTTCTCCACAGCAATGGCTATCATCAACCAAACTGAATCGTATCTAACTCCCGGAGCGAAGGTCTCCTGGTTAATCCACACCTTCCACCTGAGTAAAGCCTTTAGCAACTAGTCTTGTCTTGTAGCGTTCAACACTACCATCAGATTTGAATTTCCGACAAAGTACCCACTGGCACTTAACCGGCTTTCGACC